>CAWWDY010000842.1:0-28000 GCA_963942605.1 Poecilus cupreus | reverse complement strand
TGTTTTAAGCATACAAAAGCATACAAAACACCGTTTTCAAGTATTTAAACTGTCATATTCATGTATATGTCGTGTGTAATGGCTTATGTTTGCAAAATCAAGATAAAATAGCTGTTTTCAGCTTGCAAAAACATACAAAAAGCTATTTACAAGTATTTAAACTGTCATATTCGTGTTTCTGTCGTGTATAATAGCTAATGTTGCTAAAATCAAGATAAAATTGCTGTTTCAAGCATGCAAAAGCATACAAAACACCGTTTTCAAGTATTTAAACTGTCATATTCATGTATATGTCGTGTGTAATGGCTTATGTTTGCAAAATCAAGATAAAATAGCTGTTTTCAGCTTGAAAAACCATACAAAATGCTGTTTTCAAGTATTTACACTGTCATATTCATGTATATGTGGTGTGTAATGGCTTATGTTTGCAAAATCAAGATATAATAACTGTTTCAGCTTGCAAAAACATACAAAATTCTGTTTTTAATTATTTAAACTGTCATACTTATGTATATGTCGTGTGTATTGGCTTATGTTTGCAAAATCAAGATAAAATAGCTGTTTTAAGCTTGCAAAAACATACAAAATGCTTGTTACGTGTCAGTTTCGTATCCCATTCCTTTTTTTTGTTCATATCCTTAGATCCTTTCTCATTAATTTATTGGTTTCCTTTCCTCTACTAACCTAAAAGAAAAATTGTGTAGTTAAAGAATTGATCAATGTAACTTAATAATTTCTGATTTTACACTTACCTGTAATGATTTACATAGTTAAATTTGATTTATTGCCGTGCTTTAGTTGCCACATATTAGAATTATTTCCCTTTTTCCCTCCAAGGACTTATTTGTTGATATCTTGTTGACACTTTAGAATTGTTTAAACGCGCAGGCGTCATTAGTGTGTAAAGGCGCAGCTATAGCGCTGCGTATTTGATAAAACTTAGTTTAAATATTTAGACCTTTATTCTCGTTATAAACATAAACTACAGTACATCCTCGATTATTAATAATAACCCTTAAACTACCTTTCACATTTAATTCCCTTGTTTGCCTGCCTTTTCTGCGAGATTATGCATTGTATACATGCCTTTAGTTGCTGTTTTTATTGTTTGTCGCTAGTGTTCTGACACTTTCTTTGTTTTCTTCTTAAATTCGTATAGCTGTCCTTGTCCATGACTCTCTTTCTTAAAATTAAAAATTTTACACAAGTCAGTGGGAAGTTGAGAAAGAAAGACACGAAGCGAGAACAGTTGAAGTCGTACCGTCGTTTATAAGTTTTGGTTGTTTACTAATATTGTTTCTGCAATACCCAGTTTTGGGGATCTTGGGTAATCACCAAACGTAGTTTCGGGAGCAGTGTCTGTGTGATATTTCGTTTGCATTCTCCGGAATAGCTCAGTTGTTGAGGATTTAAAATAAACGGTCGGCGACCGCCATTGTTCCACCTTCACGCCTCGTGAGTGCGCTCAAACTCAGGCAGCGCATACCTAGCTTCCTTGGTACCCGACCAACAGCCTTCGGTGTCCTGCGTCTCAGCCCAGACCGCCAAAGTGCACCCGCCGCGAGCCAGATCCAGTGATCCAGATATTGGCGGCCCATAAGAGCGCGGAGCGAGGGGCAAGGGGTACTCCAGCGGCCAGTAGTGGCTCGTCGTACAGCTAAGTGAATTATTATAACTGTTAGCTACTTGTTATTTCTCCCGCGAATTTTATCGCCCTGATTTTGTGTATTTGTGCAACCATTTGCCATCTCATTGTTGCCGATGGAGATTGGTCAGTTTTTACGATTGTTGTCTCATTTATTCTATCAGTTTTAATTATTATCAGAAACACTTTGATTGGTTTAGTGATTAATATTATTACATGTTGCTTTATGTAAATTAAACATTTTCATTTATAAATTATTGTAATTTCAATTATTATAATTTCAATTATTATTTACTGTTGATTTCGCAACGCCTTGTCTGGGGTAATCCGAGAATTGTTTTATTGTTCTTATACGTCTTATACGCTCAACCCCATTGTTGTAAACCGACGTCGATCGACCTAGGGTCTTATGTTTTAGAACTTTTGTACTTTATTTGCGGGCAGTGTATAAACGTTACGGTATTTCATTCACGTCATTTACTCAAAGCAGCATTGGCTGTTCTTCCTCGCGTCACCCCTACACAGTGCGTAGTTTCTTTTGTTTATTTTTTGTTTATTACATTTTCATCAACGCAGTAAATATTTTTACTTTAACTTTTCTGTGTTTGAATGTAAGGAAACTTACCCAACCTACCCAATCAATCAGTGGTGACAAAGTGAGTGTTACTTTATCATTATTATCTCGTTCTGTGATACACAAATCACGGTAAGTATGATGAGTTACTGAGCACGCTGGTATTGTTATATATATTTATTTAGTGTTATTTGTTTTGTCGTGTTTTTATTTGAACAGGTCTCCAACATCTTGGTTGCTGCTGACGGTTGCGCAGCGGATGCACTCCTCGTACACCACATTTCCTTACGCTGTATCCGTTACCTTCCTGCGCGCCTAGATTATTGTTTCTGCTCCTGGTACCTTCGCGGTTGGGTACCGCTGGCTGTAAAGCGACCGCGTGGCGCCCTCTCTAATATTACCGTTGTTATCGATTTCCTAGAACCAAAAATCGACCCACACTCATCTCCACTGATCTATTTAGCTAGCTGCCTCCATCAAGGAGCAAAGTTACGCCTGCATAACCACCACGGTTTTACAGGGTAACAAATTGGCGCCCAACGTGGGGCAACCTAACAAATTTGACGACCAACTACGAGGCCTGTTTTTACTTCTCTTTTCTGTTGATAAATATTAGGGTAGATACATAGATTGTCTTGGATTGTTATAATAAATTTTTGTTTTTATGCTTTATTTTCTCTTGTCTTTATTATGGAACCAAACCGCTTATTGAAAGACGAACTAGAATACGAACTTAGGGTTCGAGGAGTTGCTAATAGTAATCGTCAGACGGTTATGAGCCTACGGAAAGAACTGCTGAAACGGCTTGCCACCGAGGATATAGAAGACCTTCCGAATACTCCGGCTATCCCACTTGATTCTAACACCGAAGTGGATATATGTACGGAAAAGATTATTTTATTGCAGGGACTAATTGACGAGTTTTCCGGCACGTCGACAAGTGTTGCCTTTCTTAAGATTACCACTAAAATGCAACATCTTATCTCCAGATTGGCTAGAATTCATAGTGATAATGCCGACGTTACAGCAGCTGTTGCGCAGTTACAGAATCGCATTCAGGAAGCGGAAGATAAACTTATGGAGATCGCCGACACAGCTGATGATCAACTCAAAGAACCTAAACATGAAGTACCTCCAGAGCCAGTAGTAGCTAGAAAACAAATTCCAATAGCAAGATGGGATATATCTTTCTCTGGGGAGGGTGAGATAAGCGTCAATGCATTTCTCGAACGTATTGAAGACTATCGGATATCTCGCATGGCGTCTGAGAGCGAATTATGTGATTCCATTATTGAACTGCTGAAAGGTCGAGCTCTCATTTGGTATAGGTCAGTACGTAGTCAAATTAAAAATTGGAGGGATTTTGTGAAGCTGGTGCGTGAGGAATATGAGCCTTTTGACTATGAGGCGGACCTTTGGAACGAGATTCGTAATCGTACGCAGGGCGCAGACGAACCCATCGGCACTTATGTGTCCTGCATGGCTAATCTTTTTAGCAGACTACCAGCATCACCATCGGAAAATGAGAAGTTGCAAGTATTGCGTCGCAACATTCTGCCATATTTAATCCAGGGCATTGGATTGGAACCAGTTGAGTCTGTTGAGAAGCTTCTTCGTGTCTGTAAACAGCTGGAAGTTAACCGACTGATGGCTGAAAAGTTTACTCCTCCGCCAAGTAATCGGAAAAATTTATTAGAACCAGATTTAGCCTATCATGGACGTGCTCGAGCAGCCCCAGTCCATGCCACTGAAGTTCCCTCTTCTTCGGCTCCAAAAAGAGTCTTTACTTGTTGGAATTGTCGCTGTGTAGGTCATAAGGCACAAGAATGCACCGAACCTTTTCGTCAGCATTGTTTTGGTTGTGGTAGAGCTGGCGTTATTTTGCGAAACTGCCCACGGTGCTCGGGAAACGGTCAAGGGAGGCACTAGATGGCCGGGTTGTGTCTTCCGTTACTCCTCTTTCGGCCAAACAAGTCGAGTATGAGCGGAATTTAGCAGTTGTCAATTTCATCATTTCGCACTTGGGTGATGATCAACGTCCATACCTGCAAATTTCAATATTCGAGCATAAGTTTTTAGGTCTTCTTGATTCGGGAGCTAGTAGGTCAATCTTAGGTAAGAATGGTTGGGAAATTTTGATGCTCATGGGATTAACACTTGACGAAAAAGATGCTCCTGTTTGCAGAGTAGCGGATGGTAAAGAATGTTCCAGCTTAGGGTCTATAACGGTGCCAGTTCGTCTGATGAATCAAATTAAATTGATTAAGTTTTTAGTTGTTCCAAACGTCACCACGTCTATTATTTTGGGTATGGATTTTTGGTGTACGATGGGCATCGTGCCCGATCTTCGTAACGATGTGTGGAATTTTTCGGCAGTATCTTCGGTGAACATTGAAAACGGTATGATGTCAGAGTTGTCGTCAGAGCAGCAGAAACAGTTAAGTGTCCTGATAGAGAGTTATTGGAATACGACTAGTAGAAAAATCGGGTGCACCACCTTGGTCGAACACAAAATTGTGACAGATTCGGAACCGATCAAACAGCGTTACTACCCTGTTTCTCCGGCCATGCAACGTCATATTGACAAGGAACTAGATCAAATGCTGGCAGATGATATTATTGAACCTTCTTCAAGCCCATGGGCTTCCCCAATACTCATGGTTCCAAAAAAAGATGGCGACTTTCGGTTCTGCGTTGACTTTAGAAAAGTCAACAAAGTTACGAAAAAAGATGCATACCCGATTCCATACGTGTCAAGTATTTTAGATCGGTTGCGAGGTGCCAAGTTTTTGAGCTCGCTGGATATTAAATCGGCATATTGGCAAATACCGATGAGTGAAAGTAGCCGTGAATATACAGCTTTTACAGTGCCAAATAGAGGTCTCTTTCAGTTTAAACGTATGCCATTTGGCCTTACGAACGCGCCGGCTACGTGGCAAAGACTCATTGATCGCGTGTTAGGGCCCGACCTTGAACCTTATGTTTTTGTTTATTTAGATGACGTCATCGTCATCTCAGACAGTTTTGAACACCATTTAGACGTTTTGAAAAAGATTTTTGAACGTGTTTCGGCTGCGGGCCTCACCTTAAGTCGGGAGAAATGTAAGTTCTGCCGCCCTGAATTACGTTACTTGGGTTATGTGGTTGATAAGCAGGGATTAAGGGTAGACCCGGATAAGGTGAGTGCGATATTAAATATCCCGACACCCACCTGTGTATCTGACGTGAGAAGCTTCTTGGGGATGGCATCATGGTACCGTCGGTTTGTGAAGGACTTCTCTTCTATAAGTTCTCCACTCACTAGTTTGTTGAAACGGAAAAATAAATGGCATTGGACTGGAGAATGTCAGGAAGCTTTTAATAGATTAAAAGAGTGTCTGGTTACGGCTCCTATTTTGTCATGTCCTGACTTTTCTCGTCCATTTACCGTCCAAACCGACGCCAGTGGTTTTGGGTTAGGAGCCGTTCTCTCGCAAGTCTTCGATGATGGCGAGCGAGTCGTGTGTTTTCTCAGCAGATCGTTGACAAGAAATGAAAAGAACTATACGACGACAGAAAGGGAATGCTTGGCAGTTGTGTGGGCCCTGGATAAACTGCGTCCATATTTAGAAGGCACGCATTTTACGGTAGTGACGGATCACCACTCTTTAGTATGGCTCAACAACTTAAAGGATCCGTCAGGCAGACTGTGCCGTTGGAGCGTCAAGCTGCAACAATATGAGTTTGACATAGTGCATAGAAGAGGTAAAGAAAATGTCGTACCTGATTGCCTATCCAGATCCGTTCCATCTGTTGAAAGTGCTTTCATTGCCCCTTTGGCAGCCCAAACTGTCACCGACACCTGGTACAACAAGATGTTGAGTCATGTGGTAGACAAGCCACACAAATTTCCTGCTTGGAGAGTCGAAGGTAACGTGTTGTTTAAGTATGTTCGTTCTTCTGCTTCAAATTTAATGGACGAACAAGATTCATGGAAACGTATCATTCCTCAAGAGCAACGGCGTCAAATCCTAAAAATAGTCCATGATTCACCAGTTTCCGGTCACCCTGGAATAAATAAAACCTACCACAGGCTGCGTACACGTTATTATTGGCCGAAAATGATGGACGACGTGAAGGCTTATGTAAACCGTTGTGTGGTGTGCGCGGAACATAAAGTTGAGCAGAAAAGTACTCCGGGTTTGATGGGTTCACGTCCTCGAGTTTTCCGGCCATTTCAATTAATTAGCACGGATTTAATTGGTCCACTTCCTCCCAGTTCTAAAAATTTTCGGTATATCTTATTAGTTTGCGATTATTTTAGCAAATTCGTGCTTACCTTTCCTTTGCGGAGTGCCACTAGTCAAGCAGTTATCCAACGCATCGAAAATGATGTTTTCCTTTTATTTGGCGTTCCACAATATCTAATCTGCGACAATGGAGTGCAATATCGGAGTGAAGTTTTCCGTCAGATGTGTGCAAAGTATGGAGTTACCATATTGTTTAATGCTCTGTACCACGCGCAGAACAACCCCACGGAACGGGTAAATAGGGTGGTAAAAACAATGCTGTCGTCTTACGTTAATGAAAACCAAAAAAAGTGGGATCTATACTTGCCTTCGGTTAGCTGCGCCATACGCACCCAAGTACATGAAGCTACCGGTTGCACCCCTTACTTTGCCAATTTCGGACGAGAGCAAATTTTGACAGGCACGGATTACGTGATAGACGCCGTGAATCAGGATGGCACGATCGATGTAGACCGCGGCGATGTGAAAGAGAAAAAGCCTGCTCAGTTAGTCAAGATCTGCACCGAAATACGAAAACGTTTAGATCAGGCTCACGCTCGAAGTAAAGTCCGTTATGATCTTCGACGTCGACCCGTGGAATATGTTGTAGGACAGGTCGTCTGGCGAAGGAACTTTAAATTATCAAATGCTGCCGAGAACTATGCAAGTAAGCTTGCAGCTAAATACGTTGGACCTTTTAAAGTGCGTAAGAAAGTCTCGAATTACGTTTATGAACTGGAGGATAACGACGGAAGTTTATGTGGGACTTGGCATGTGAAAGATTTAAAGCCTGGGCCAGATCGAAACTCTGCAGAAGATGCAAATAATTTATTTTAATTATGGTTCCATTGATATAATATATGTTTTGTTCTTTCTTACCTCTTAATTCACTTCCAGTTCTTGTTGTTTAAGTGCAATACAATTCTATATTTCTCGTGAGCGACTATTCTTCTTCCTTTTTCGCGTCTCGTTGTGAGATTTAATTCCTTCGGAATTAAACCTCAAGGAAGTAGAAGGGGGATTTGTTACGTGTCAGTTTCGTATCCCATTCCTTTTTTTTTGTTCATATCCTTAGATCCTTTCTCATTAATTTATTGGTTTCCTTTCCTCTACTAACCTAAAAGAAAAATTGTGTAGTTAAAGAATTGATCAATGTAACTTAATAATTTCTGATTTTACACTTACCTGTAATGATTTACATAGTTAAATTTGATTTATTGCCGTGCTTTAGTTGCCACATATTAGAATTATTTCCCTTTTTCCCTCCAAGGACTTATTTGTTGATATCTTGTTGACACTTTAGAATTGTTTAAACGCGCAGGCGTCATTAGTGTGTAAAGGCGCAGCTATAGCGCTGCGTATTTGATAAAACTTAGTTTAAATATTTAGACCTTTATTCTCGTTATAAACATAAACTACAGTACATCCTCGATTATTAATAATAACCCTTAAACTACCTTTCACATTTAATTCCCTTGTTTGCCTGCCTTTTCTGCGAGATTATGCATTGTATACATGCCTTTAGTTGCTGTTTTTATTGTTTGTCGCTAGTGTTCTGACACTTTCTTTGTTTTCTTCTTAAATTCGTATAGCTGTCCTTGTCCATGACTCTCTTTCTTAAAATTAAAAATTTTACACAAGTCAGTGGGAAGTTGAGAAAGAAAGACACGAAGCGAGAACAGTTGAAGTCGTACCGTCGTTTATAAGTTTTGGTTGTTTACTAATATTGTTTCTGCAATACCCAGTTTTGGGGATCTTGGGTAATCACCAAACGTAGTTTCGGGAGCAGTGTCTGTGTGATATTTCGTTTGCATTCTCCGGAATAGCTCAGTTGTTGAGGATTTAAAATAAACGGTCGGCGACCGCCATTGTTCCACCTTCACGCCTCGTGAGTGCGCTCAAACTCAGGCAGCGCATACCTAGCTTCCTTGGTACCCGACCAACAGCCTTCGGTGTCCTGCGTCTCAGCCCAGACCGCCAAAGTGCACCCGCCGCGAGCCAGATCCAGTGATCCAGATATTGGCGGCCCATAAGAGCGCGGAGCGAGGGGCAAGGGGTACTCCAGCGGCCAGTAGTGGCTCGTCGTACAGCTAAGTGAATTATTATAACTGTTAGCTACTTGTTATTTCTCCCGCGAATTTTATCGCCCTGATTTTGTGTATTTGTGCAACCATTTGCCATCTCATTGTTGCCGATGGAGATTGGTCAGTTTTTACGATTGTTGTCTCATTTATTCTATCAGTTTTAATTATTATCAGAAACACTTTGATTGGTTTAGTTATTAATATTATTACATGTTGCTTTATGTAAATTAAACATTTTCATTTATAAATTATTGTAATTTCAATTATTATAATTTCAATTATTATTTACTGTTGATTTCGCAACGCCTTGTCTGGGGTAATCCGAGAATTGTTTTATTGTTCTTATACGTCTTATACGCTCAACCCCATTGTTGTAAACCGACGTCGATCGACCTAGGGTCTTATGTTTTAGAACTTTTGTACTTTATTTGCGGGCAGTGTATAAACGTTACGGTATTTCATTCACGTCATTTACTCAAAGCAGCATTGGCTGTTCTTCCTCGCGTCACCCCTACACAGTGCGTAGTTTCTTTTGTTTATTTTTTGTTTATTACATTTTCATCAACGCAGTAAATATTTTTACTTTAACTTTTCTGTGTTTGAATGTAAGGAAACTTACCCAACCTACCCAATCAATCAGTGGTGACAAAGTGAGTGTTACTTTATCATTATTATCTCGTTCTGTGATACACAAATCACGGTAAGTATGATGAGTTACTGAGCACGCTGGTATTGTTATATATATTTATTTAGTGTTATTTGTTTTGTCGTGTTTTTATTTGAACAGGTCTCCAACATCTTGGTTGCTGCTGACGGTTGCGCAGCGGATGCACTCCTCGTACACCACATTTCCTTACGCTGTATCCGTTACCTTCCTGCGCGCCTAGATTATTGTTTCTGCTCCTGGTACCTTCGCGGTTGGGTACCGCTGGCTGTAAAGCGACCGCGTGGCGCCCTCTCTAATATTACCGTTGTTATCGATTTCCTAGAACCAAAAATCGACCCACACCCATCTCCACTGATCTATTTAGCTAGCTGCCTCCATCAAGGAGCAAAGTTACGCCTGCATAACCACCACGGTTTTACAGGGTAACAGCATTTAGTTTCCTATAATCCGCAACAAAACGATATGAATTATCCGCTTTACGCACAAGTAAAATTGGACTGGACCATGGGCTATTTGACGGTTCTATAATCCCTTCCTTTAACATTTTATCCACTTCTAAATTTATATATTCCTGAACCTTAGGTGAAACCGGATAGTAGCGCTGTTTAATCGGGGTAGCGTCAGTAATTATCACGTGTTCCACCAAATTAGTGCAACCAATAGTTTTTGTTGAATTTTTAAAGTAAGTTTCGATTAAATTATTTAATTTACTGCGTTCTTCGGAGTTTAAGTGGTCTAAGTCCTGAATTTTATTTTCGCAAATATTGCTGTCGCCTGATAGGTACCAAGTATTAACACAAAATTTTATATTTATGTTCATTCTGGTCCAAAAATCTACTCCCAATAATATGTCTTGATGTATTGTCGGTACAACAAGCATTTCAAGAATTTTGGTTTTATTATCAACGGTAATCGGTACTGAAATAGAGCCTAAAATTTGACATTGCGTACCATCGGCGACGGTACAAGTGGGTATGTAATTATTTTTAAGTCGAACATTTAACCTCTCTAGAACCCGCCATGCGTTTCCTCCTATTATGGATCGATTGGCCCCCGAGTCTAAAAGTGCAATAAATGTAGTCCCGAAAAGTTTTACCTCAATATAAGGTCTATTATCACCTAACTTCGTTGCAACGACTTGATCAATTTCGGTTTTCATAAAAAATTTTGAAATAGATTCTAACCATAGACGTTTGTCTTCTTCTTGAACCGTCCGAGAATTTTTCTTGAAACTCATTGCTCGGTTCTTGCAGATGAGTTTCCGCTCAAGTTTCCCGCGTATTTATTCTGGCATTTCGGGCATGTTAATTTTGTTTGGTTAGGGGATCCACAACCGTAGCAAAATTTTTTACGTCTTTGTCGACATGCGGTATAAAAGTGTGAATTGGAATTACAATTCCAGCAGTGATTATTAGGTTTTGGGCGTAATGGCGTGACTATTTCGGACGTCTGAGTTGAGCGGTAACGACCCGGATTCGTTTGATAGGCGAGATCAGGCTCGAGTAATCCTCGACGATTTGTAGGTGGGGGTTGAAATTTGTCGGCCATATTTTTGTTTATTTCTAATTGTTTACACACTTCTAACAAATCATCAACATTTTCAATTTTTGCTAACCCGATAAATTTAATGTAATAAGGCGCGATATTACGTCTGAACACTTCAAGTTTTTGCTCTTCAGACGCGGGTTTACGCAACCGATTAAAAAGATTAACCATACTAGAGAAATAAGTGCCGATAGTCTCGTCGTGCCCTTGACTGCGTGCTCGAATTTCTTGCCAAAGTTCGGTATCGTAATCATAGGGTTCGAATTCCTCTCGCAATTTATGTACAAAATTTTTCCACGAATGTATTTTGCACCGTACAGCCCGATACCAATGCAGAGCCCGACCCGATAATAGTTCTACAATAGAATTGCATAATTCCTCTTCCGATACGTTTCTAGAGATCATATATTCTTCAACGCGCTGAAGAAATGAATTCACACTAAACTCGACTGTATCACCGCTGAATGAAAGGTTCCAATTGGCCACCGGAATCTGTCTACCTCTGCTTTGTGTAGTTTCGCGAGAAGTGTCCGGGGGTCTCGTCTTTAATTCGTTATCTGTTAGGTTCAGCAATTCATCATTATCAAATTGAGATATAAGATTGTCTTCTAATGCAATAATTTCCGTTTCTAATTTTTTAATGGCCGCTACTATCGTCGCATCTTTCCCGGTTATACGCGCGGTTCTACCTTTTATATGCTGTATTTTAGAAATGACTCTCTTGAATTCAGTCTTCGAAAACGTCACCGCCAACTGCGTAGCTATTTCTTTTAGTTCAGTTAATTTATCATTACAAATAGTTAATTCTTCAGCGGGTTCTCGGATAATGTTGCCGACATTCATTAATTGTCCTATTTGTTCTTTCTTTAAACGTTTTCCCAATTCACTGCGCATCAAATGTACGTTTAGAATGTGCGTATTAGAAATGCCCCGAACCGAAAGTTCATATTCTAGTTCCTCGCGGCTAAGTCTGTTCGGCTCCATGATCGCAATAAAAAATTTCAAAAAAATTAATACCCCGTATACGGTACGGTCAGTGCGGAAATAATCGTGTGTGCGACAAGATAAACTCAGTGAAGAAATTAAATTAAACTTTATAACCTCTAGTGTTTCTATCACCAAAAAAAAATATAAAATTTTGAGCCGCGTAAATTACCCCGAACTAACGTTAGCCCCACGTTGGGCGCCACTTTTGCCACCTACCTTTGGTGTACAAAACAGAATGCCCAGCGCAGCAGTCGGAGAGGGTACGTGAATACGTACAATCGTGGTTCGTATACGAATAAATGAATCGGATATAATAATTAGGGCGCCACGTAATTTTAGATAAAATAAGAATTACGAAAAATGACGCTAGCTCAAAAAAGGGATGGGAAGCCAGGGATCTAGGGATAATTAATTTGGTGAGAGTCGGGTACTTAGCAACATAAAAAAGCCAGAATTGAGTTTAACTAATCAGAGTAATATTACGTAAAACTTCAAATTTCGAAAAAAACTCTACAATCTATTATTCTACTAGAAACGGAACAGTCAGAATTATTGTTACAATAATCGTTATATTAATCAAAGACAATTGTTAAATTTTCATAAACAATACCATGAAAAATCAATAATAATCATAAATATATATCTTAATATTAGCTTAGCAGGAGATCTCCCAAAATATGAACTAGAAATAACTATGATTTTATACAGAATCAAAAAATACAACTCTCAGACAAAAATAATAACAAATAGAGAGTAACGGCCAATACTTGTGTAGAACGGCCAAATTATTGTCCGCGCTGGCACCAACCATAGGCGGCGTAACGAAAATTTTAATAGAAAAATACAGTCAATATTGTCTTAAAATATCGCTTTAAATCGATACTAGGTGCAATAATTAACCCTCCAAAGGGTAAGCTAAATTCGCACGATAGTACTAACAAGGGTTGCGCAGCACTGTATCTAGTTATCACTGTGTAATTAAAACAGTACTTAGCTGTGCGATGTTGGAGTATCCCCGGCGGGTCGTGGATGTGCTGAGTAGGCGAAAGAAGAGCCCCAGTAGACAGGAAGATCCCCCAAGAGTTGTTGGGGTGGTGCCTTGGCTCCAGTGATGGCGACAACGAGCACCAAAAATCGGGCGATGGACGAAGAAAACGGTGAAAATCCGCCGAAGTGGCGATAAGTACGAAACCCCGTAATAGTTTGACTATGGGCGATAATTAGGGTCGTACAAAACTAAACTAGAGCGCCCTTAACTGAGTAAACTCACTCTCGCACACACAGTTCACTTTCCTTGAAATCCACTTGCCGAGTGACCAAAAAACCCAAGTTTTGCGCTCGCAAGATTAAACATATATTAATTAAATTAATAACACGGCAACAGTTCTGACTGCTCGCGCTGTCTAGCGACAAACAATAATAATAAACTCTAAAACAGTAAACGATCTCTAAATAACCGACAAAAAAAGATGTCGCAAAGGTAGTAGGAAAGGGTTAAGGTTAACGGGAAAAGTAAACCGTTACAATACAAAAGCTGTTTTTAAGTATATAAACTGTCATTTTCATATTTCTGACGTGTATAATGGCTAATGTTGGTGAAATCAAGATAAAATTGCTGTTTTAGGCATTCAAAAGCATACAAAACACCGTTTTCAAGTATTTAAACTGTCATATTCATGTATATGTCGTGTGTAATGTCTTATGTTTGCAAAATCAAGATAAAATAGCTGTTCTCAGCTTGCAAAAACTTACAAAATGCTGTTTTCAAGTATTTTACTGTCATATTCATGTTTCTGTCGTGTATAAAGGCTAATGTTAGTGAAATCAAGATAAAACTGCTGTTCTAAGCATTCCAAAGTATACAAAACACCGTTTTCAAGTATTTAAACTGTCATATTCATGTTTCTGTCGTGTATAATGGCTAATGTTGGTGAAATCAAGATAAAACTGCTGTTTTAAGCATTCAAAAGCATACAAAACCCCGTTTTCAAGTATTTAAACTGTCTTATTCATGTATATGTCGTGTGTAATGGCTTATGTTTGCAAAATCAAGATAAAATAGCTGTTCTCAGCTTGCAAAAACTTACAAAATGCTGTTTTCAAATATTAAAAGTGTCATAATCATGTTTCTGTCGTGTATAATGGCTAATGTTGATGAAATCAAGATAAAACTGCAGTTTTAAGCATTCAAAAGCATACAAAACACCGTTTTCAAGAATTTAAACTCTCATATTCAAGTTTCTGTCGTGTATAATGGCTAATGTTTGTGAAATCAAGACAAAACTGCTGTTTTAAGAATTCAAAAGCAAACAAAACACCGTTTTCAAGTATTTAAACTGTCATATTCATGTTTCTGTCATGTATAATGGCTAATGTTGGTGAAATCAAGATAAAACTGCTGTTTTCAACAATGAAAAGCATACCAAACACCGTTTTCAAGTATTTAAACTGTCTTATTCAGGTATATGTCGTGTGTAATGGCTTATGTTTGCAAAATCAAGATGAAATAGCTGTTCTCAGCTTGCAAAAACATACAAAATGCTGTTTTCAAGTACTTAAATTGTAATATTCATGTTCTGTTGTGTATAATGTCTAATGTTGGTGAAATCAAGATAAAACTGCTGTTTTAAGCATTCAAAAGCATACAAAACACCGTTTTCAAGTATTTAAACTGTCATATTCATGTTTCTGTCATGTATAATGGCTAATGTTGGTGAAATCAAGATAAAACTGCTGTTTTAAGCAATGAAAAGCATACCAAACACCGTTTTCAAGTATTTAAACTGTCTTATTCAGGTATATGTCGTGTGTAATGGCTTATGTTTGCAAAATCAAGATAAAATAGCTATTCTCAGCTTGCAAAAACATACAAAATGCTGTTTTCAAGTATTTAAACTTTCATATTCATGTTTCTGTTGTGTATAATGGCTAATGTTTGTGAAATCAAGACAAAACTGTTGTTTTAAGCAATCAAAAGCATACAAAACACCGTTTTCAAGAATTTAAACTGTCATATTCATGTTTCTGTCGTGTATAATGGCTAATGTTTGTGAAATCAAGACAAAACTGATGTTTTAAGCATTCAAAAGCATACAAAACACCGTTTTCAAGTATTTAAACTGTCATATTCATGTTTCTGTCGTGTACAATGGCTAATGTTGGTGAAATCAAGATAAAACTGCTGTTTTAAGCATTCAAAAGCATACAAAACACCGTTTTCAAGTATTTAAACTGTCATATTCATGTTTCTGTCGTGTATAATGGCTAATGTTGTTGAAATCAAGATAAAACTGCTGTTTTAAGTATTCAAAAACATACAAAACACCGTTTTTAAGAATTTAAACTGTCATATTCATGTTTCTGTCGTGTATAATGGCTAATGTTGGTGAAATCAAGATAAAAATGCTGTTTTAAGCATTCAAAAGCATACAAAACACCGTTTTCAAGTATTTAAACTGTCATGTTCATGTTTCTGTCGTGTATAATGGCTAATGTTGGTGAAATCAAGATAAAACTGCTGTTTTAAGCATTCAAAAGCATACAAAACACTGTTTTCATGTATTTAAACTGTCATATTCATGTATATGTCGTATGTAATGGCTTATGTTTGCAAAATCAAGATAAAATAGCTGTTCTCAGCTTGCAAAAACATACAAAATGCTGTTTTCAAGTATTTAAACTGTCATATACATGTTTCTGTCGTGTATAATGGCTAATGTGGGTGAAATCAAGATAAAAATGCTGTTTTAAGCATTCAAAAGCATACAAAACACCGTTTTCAAGTATTTAAACTGTCATGTTCATGTTTCTGTCGTGTATAATGGCTAATGTTGGTGAAATCAAGATAAAACTGCTGTTTTAAGCATTCAAAAGCATACAAAACACTGTTTTTAAGTAATTTAACTGTCATATTCATGTATATGTCGTGTGTAATGGCTTATGTTTGCAAAATCAAGATAAAATAGCTGTTCTCAGCTTACAGAAACATACAAGATGCTGTTTTCAAGTATTTAAACTGTCATATTCATGTTTCTGTCGTGTATAATAGCTAATGTTGGTGAAAACAAGATAAAACTGCTGTTTTAAGCATTCAAAAGCATACAAAACACCGCTTTCAAGAATTTAAACTGTCATATTCATGTTTCTGTCGTGTATAATGGCTAATGTTGGTGAAATCAAGATAAACATGCTGTTTTAAGCATTCAAAAGCATACAAAACACCGTTTTCAAGTATTTAAACTGTCATATTCATGTTTCTGTCGTGTATAATGGCTAATGTTGGTGAAATCAAGATAAAACTGCTGTTTTAAGCATTCAAAAGCATACAAAACACCGTTTTCAAGTATTTAAACTGTCATATTCATGTTTCTGTCGTGTGTAATGGCTTATGTTTGCAAAATCAAGATAAAATAGCAGTTCTCAGCTTGCAAAAACATACAAATTGCTTTTTTCAAGTATTTAAACTGTCATATTCATGTTTCTGTCGTGTATGATGGCTAATGTTGGTGAAATCAAGATAAAACTGCGGTTTTAAGCATTCAAAAGCATACAAAACACCGTTTTCAATTATTTAAACTATCATATTCATGTTTCTGTCGTGTATAATGGCTAATGTTGGTAAAATCAAGATAAAACTGCTGTTTTAATCATTCAAAAGCATACAAAACACCGTTTTCAAGTATTTAAACTGTCATATTCATGTATATGTCGTGTGTAATGGATTATGTTTGCAAAATCAAGATAAAATAGCCGTTCTAAGCTTGCAAAAACATACAAAAGCTGTTTTTAAGTATATAAACTGTCATTTTCATATTTCTGACGTGTATAATGGCTAATGTTGGTGAAATCAAGATAAAATTGCTGTTTTAAGCATTCAAAAGCATACAAAACACCGTTTTCAAGTATTTAAACTGTCATATTCATGTATATGTCGTGTGTAATGTCTTATGTTTGCAAAATCAAGATAAAATAGCTGTTCTCAGCTTGCAAAAACTTACAAAATGCTGTTTTCAAGTATTTTACTGTCATATTCATGTTTCTGTCGTGTATAAAGGCTAATGTTAGTGAAATCAAGATAAAACTGCTGTTCTAAGCATTCCAAAGTATACGAAACACCGTTTTCAAGTATTTAAACTGTCATATTCATGTTTCTGTCGTGTATAATGGCCAATGTTGGTGAAATCAAGATAAAACTGCAGTTTTAAGCATTCAAAAGCATACAAAACCCCGTTTTCAAGTATTTAAACTGTCTTATTCATGTATATGTCGTGTGTAATGGCTTATGTTTGCAAAATCAAGATAAAATAGCTGTTCTCAGCTTGCAAAAACTTACAAAATGCTGTTTTCAAATATTAAAAGTGTCATATTCATGTTTCTGTCGTGTATAATGGCTAATGTTGGTGAAATCAAGATAAAACTGCAGTTTTAAGCATTCAAAAGCATACAAAACACCGTTTTCAAGAATTGAAACTCTCATATTCATGTTTCTGTCGTGTATAATGGCTAATGTTTGTGAAATCAAGACAAAACTGCTGTTTTAAGAATTCAAAAGCATACAAAACACCGTTTTCAAGTATTTAAACTGTCATATTCATGTTTCTGTCGTGTATAATGGCTAATGTTGGTGAAATCAAGATAAAACTGCTGTTTTAAGTATTCAAAAGCATACAAAACACCGTTTTCAAGTATTTAAACTGTCATATTCATGTATATGTCGTGTGTAATGACTTATGTTTGCAAAATCAAGATGAAATAGCTGTTCTCAGCTTGCAAAAACATACAAAATGCTGTTTTCAAGTATTTAAACTGTCATATTCATGTTTCTGTCATGTATAATGGCTAATGTTGGTGAAATCAAGATAAAACTGCTGTTTTAAGCATTAAAAAGCATACCAAACACCGTTTTCAAGTATTTAAACTGTCTTGTTCAGGTATATGTCGTGTGTAATGGCTTATGTTTGCAAAATCAAGATAAAATAGCTATTCTCAGCTTGCAAAAACATACAAAATGCTGTTTTCAAGTATTTTAACTTTCATATTCATGTTTCTGTCGTGTATAATGGCTAATGTTTGTGAAATCAAGACAAAACTGTTGTTTTAAGCAATCAAAAGCATACAAAACACCGTTTTCAAGAATTTAAACTGTCATATTCATGTTTCTGTCGTGTATAATGGCTAATGTTTGTGAAATCAAGACAAAACTGATGTTTTAAGCATTCAAAAGCATACAAAACACCGTTTTCAAGTATTTAAACTGTCATATTCATGTTTCTGTCGTGTACAATGGCTAATGTTGGTGAAATCAAGATAAAACTGCTGTTTTAAGCATTCAAAAGCATACAAAACACCGTTTTCAAGTATTTAAACTGTCATATTCATGTTTCTGTCGTGTATAATGGCTAATGTTGTTGAAATCAAGATAAAACTGCTGTTTTAAGTATTCAAAAACATACAAAACACCGTTTTCAAGAATTTAAACTGTCATATTCATGTTTCTGTCGTGTATAATGGCTAATGTTGGTGAAATCAAGATAAAAATGCTGTTTTAAGAATTCAAAAGCATACAAAACACCGTTATCAAGTATTTAAACTGTCATATTCATGTTTCTGTCGTGTATAATGGCTAATGTTGGTGAAATCAAGATAAAACTGCTGTTATAAGCATTCAAAAGCATACAAAACACTTTTTTCAAGTATTTAAACTGTCATATTCATGTATATGTCGTATGTAATGGCTTATGTTTGCAAAATCAAGATAAAATAGCTGTTCTCAGCTTGCAAAAACATACAAAATGCTGTTTTCAAGTATTTAAACTGTCATATACATGTTTCTGTCGTGTATAATGGCTAATGTTGGTGAAATCAAGATAAAAATGCTGTTTTAAGCATACAAAACACCGTTTTCAAGTATTTAAACTGTCATGTTCATGTTTCTGTCGTGTATAATGGCTAATGTTGGTGAAATCAAGATAAAACTGCTGTTTTAAGCATTCAAAAGCATACAAAACACTGTTTTTAAGTAATTAAACTGTCATATTCATGTATATGTCGTGTGTAATGGCTTATGTTTGCAAAATCAAGATAAAATAGGTGTTCTCAGCTTACAAAAACATACAAGATGCTGTTTTCAAGTATTTAAACTGTCATATTCATGTTTCTGTCGTGTATAATGGCTAATGTTGGTGAAATCAAGATAAAAATGCTGTTTTAAGCATTCAAAAGCATACAAAACACCGTTTTCAAGTAATTAAACTGTCATATTCATGTTTCTGTCGTGTATAATGGCTAATGTTGGTGAAATCAAGATAAAACTGCTGTTTTAAGCATTCAAAAGCATACAAAACACCGTTTTCAAGTATTTAATCTGTCATATTCATGTATATGTCGTGTGTAATGGATTATGTTTGCAAAATCAAGATAAAATAGCCGTTCTAAGCTTGCAAAAACATACAAAAGCTGTTTTTAAGTATATAAACTGTCATTTTCATATTTCTGACGTGTATAATTGCTAATGTTGGTGAAATCAAGATAAAATTGCTGTTTTAAGCATTCAAAATTATACAAAACACCGTTTTCAAGTATTTAAACTGTCATATTCATGTATATGTCGTGTGTAATGTCTTATGTTTGCAAAATCAAGATAAAATAGCTGCTCTCAGCTTGCAAAAACTTACAAAATGCTGTTTTCAAGTATTTTACTGTCATATTCATGTTTCTGTCGTGTATAAAGGCTAATGTTAGTGAAATCAAGATAAAACTGCTGTTCTAAGCATTCCAAAGTATACGAAACACCGTTTTCAAGTATTTAAACTGTCATATTCATGTTTCTGTCGTGTATAATGGCTAATGTTGGTGAAATCAAGATAAAACTGCTGTTTTAAGCATTCAAAAGCATACAAATCCCCGTTTTTAAGTATTTAAACTGTCTTATTCATGTATATGTCGTGTGTAATGGCTTATGTTTGCAAAATCAAGATAAAATAGCTGTTCTCAGCTTGCAAAAACTTTCAAAATGCTGTTTTCAAATATTAAAAGTGCCATATTCATGTTTCTGTCGTGTATAATGGCTAATGTTTGTGAAATCAAGACAAAACTGCTGTTTTAAGAATTCAAAAGCATACAAAACACCGTTTTCAAGTATTTAAACTGTCATATTCATGTTTCTGTCGTGTATAATGGCTAATGTTGGTGAAATCAAGATAAAACTTCTGTTTTAAGTATTCAAAAGCATACAAAACACAGTTTTCAAGTATTTAAACTGTCATATTCATGTATATGTCGTGTGTAATGACTTATGTTTGCAAAATCAAGATGAAATAGCTGTTCTCAGCTTGCAAAAACATACAAAATGCTGTTTTCAAGTACTTAAACTGTAATATTCATGTTCTGTCGTGTATAATGGCTAATTTTAGTGAAATCAAGATAAAACTGCTGTTTTAAGCATTCAAAAGCATACAAAACACCGTTTTCAAGTATTTAAACTGTCATATTCATGTTTCTGTCATGTATAATGGCTAATGTTGGTGAAATCAAGATAAAACTGCTGTTTTAAGCATTAAAAAGCATACCAAACACCGTTTTCAAGTATTTAAACTGTCTTATTCAGGTATATGTCGTGTGTAATGGCTTATGTTTGCAAAATCAAGATAAAATAGCTATTCTCAGCTTGCAAAAACATACAAAATGCTGTTTTCAAGTATTTTAACTTTCATATTCATGTTTCTGTCGTGTATAATGGCTAATGTTTGTGAAATCAAGACAAAACTGTTGTTTTAAGCAATCAAAAGCATACAAAACACCGTTTTCAAGAATTTAAACTGTCATATTCATGTTTCTGTCGTGTATAATGGCTAATGTTTGTGAAATCAAGACAAAACTGATGTTTTAAGCATTCAAAAGCATACAAAACACCGTTTTCAAGTATTTAACTGTCATATTCATGTTTCTGTCGTGTACAATGGCTAATGTTGGTGAAATCAAGATAAAACTGCTGTTTTAAGCATTTAAAAGCATACAAAACACCGTTTTCAAGTATTTAAACTGTCATATTCATGTTTCTGTCGTGTATAATGGCTAATGTTGTTGAAATCAAGATAAAACTGCTGTTTTAAGTATTCAAAAACATACAAAACACCGTTTTCAAGAATTTAAACTGTCATATTCATGTTTCTGTCGGGTATAATGGCTAATGTTGGTGAAATCAAGATAAAAATGCTGTTTTAAGAATTCAAAAGCATACAAAACACTGTTATCAAGTATTTAAACTGTCATATTCATGTTTCTGTCGTGTATAATGGCTAATGTTAGTGAAATCAAGATATAACTGCTGTTATAAGCATTAAAAAGCATACAAAACACTGTTTTCAAGTATTTAAACTGTCATATTCATGTATATGTTGTATGTAATGGCTTATGTTTGCAAAATCAAGATAAAATAGCTGTTCTCAGCTTGCAAAAACATACAAAATGCTGTTTTCAAGTATTTAAACTGTCATATACATGTTTCTGTCGTGTATAATGGCTAATGTTGGTGAAATCAAGATAAAAATGCTGTTTTAAGCATTCAAAAGCATACAAAACACCGTTTTCAAGTATTTAAACTGTCATGTTCATGTTTCTGTCGTGTATAATGGCTAATGTTGGTGAAATCAAGATAAAACTGCTGTTTTAAGCATTCAAAAGCATACAAAACACTGTTTTTAAGTAATTAAACTGTCATATTCATGTATATGTCGTGTGTAATGGCTTATGTTTGCAAAATCAAGATAAAATAGGTGTTCTCAGCTTACAAAAACATACAAGATGCTGTTTTCAAGTATTTAAACTGTCATATTCATGTTTCTGTCGTGTATAATAGCTAATGTTGGTGAAATCAAGATTAAACTGCTGTTTTAAGCATTCAAAAGCATACAAAACACCGTTTTCAAGAATTTAAACTGTCATATTCATGCTTCTGTCGTGTATAATGGCTAATGTTGGTGAAATCAAGATAAAAATGCTGTTTTAAGCATTCAAAAGCATACAAAACACCGTTTTCAAGTATTTAAACTGTCATATTCATGTTTCTGTCGTGTATAATGGCTAATGTTGGTGAAATCAAGATAAAACTGCTGTTTTAAGCATTCAAAAGCATACAAAACACCGTTTTCAAGTATTTAATCTGTCATATTCATGTATATGTCGTGTGTAATGGCTTATGTTTGCAAAATCAAGATAAAATAGCTGTTCTCAGCTTACAAAAACATACAAGATGCTGTTTTCAAGTATTTAAACTGTCATATTCATGTTTCTGTCGTGTATAATAGCTAATGTTGGTGAAATCAAGATAAAACTGCTGTTTTAAGCATTCAAAAGCATACAAAACACCGTTTTCAAGAATTTAAACTGTCATATTCATGTTTCTGTCGTGTATAATGGCTAATGTTGGTGAAATCAAGATAAAACTGCTGTTTTAAGCATTCAAAAGCATACAAAACACCGTTTTCAAGTATTTAATCTGTCATATTCTTGTATATGTCGTGTGTAATGGCTTATGTTTGCAAAATCAAGATAAAATAGCTGTTCTCAGCTTACAAAAACATACAAGATGCTGTTTTCAAGTATTTAAACTGTCATATTCATGTTTCTGTCGTGTATAATAGCTAATGTTGGTATAATCAAGATAAAACTGCTGTTTTAATCATTCAAAAGCATACAAAACACCGTTTTCAAGTATTTAAACTGTCATATTCATGTATATATCGTGTGTAATGGATTATGTTTGCAAAATCAAGATAAAATAGCCGTTCTAAGCTTGCAAAAACATACAAAAGCTGTTTTTAAGTATATAAACTGTCATTTTCATATTTCTGACGTGTATAATGGCTAATGTTGGTGAAATCAAGATAAAATTGCTGTTTTAAGCATTCAAAAGTATACAAAACACCGTTTTCAAGTATTTAAACTGTCATATTCATGTATATGTCGTGTGTAATGTCTTATGTTTGCAAAATCAAGATAAAATAGCTGTTCTCAGCTTGCAAAAACTTACAAAATGCTGTTTTCAAGTATTTTACTGTCATATTCATGTTTCTGTCGTGTATAAAGGCTAATGTTAGTGAAATCAAGATAAAACTGCTGTTCTAAGCATTCCAAAGTAAACGAAACACCGTTTTCAAGTATTTAAACTGGCATATTCATGTTTCTGTCGTGTATAATGGCTAATGTTGGTGAAATCAAGATAAAACTGCTGTTTTAAGCATTCAAAAGCATACAAAACCCCGTTTTTAAGTATTTAAACTGTCTTATTCATGTACATGTCGTGTGTAATGGCTTATGTTTGCAAAATCAAGATAAAATAGCTGTTCTCAGCTTGCAAAAACTTACAAAATGCTGTTTTCAAATATTAAAAGTGCCATATTCATGTTTCTGTCGTGTATAATGGCTAATGTTGGTGAAATCAAGATAAAACTGCAGTTTTAAGCATTCAAAAGCATACAAAACACCGTTTTCAAGAATTTAAACTCTCATATTCATGTTTCTGTTGT
This sequence comes from Poecilus cupreus, assembly GCA_963942605.1. NCBI lineage: Eukaryota > Metazoa > Arthropoda > Insecta > Coleoptera > Carabidae > Poecilus > Poecilus cupreus. Next base: position 4,705 of record CAWWDY010000842.1, on the reverse strand, counting down.
ATATAATGGCTAATGTTTGTGAAATCAAGACAAAACTGCTGTTTTAAGAATTCAAAAGCATACAAAACACCGTTTTCAAGTATTTAAACTGTCATATTCATGTATATGTCGTGTGTAATGACTTATGTTTGCAAAATCAAGATGAAATAGCTGTTCTCAGCTTGCAAAAACATACAAAATGCTGTTTTCAAGTACTTAAACTGTAATATTCATGTTCTGTCGTGTATAATGGCTAATGTTGGTGAAATCAAGATAAAACTGCTGTTTTAAGCATTAAAAAGCATACCAAACACCGTTTTCAAGTATTTAAACTGTCTTATTCAGGTATTTGTCGTGTGTAATGGCTTATGTTTGCAAAATCAAGATAAAATAGCTATTCTCAGCTTGCAAAAACATACAAAATGCTGTTTTCAAGTATTTAAACTTTCATATTTATGTTTCTGTCGTGTATAATGGCTAATGTTTGTGAAATCAAGACAAAACTGTTGTTTTAAGCAATCAAAAGCATACAAAACACCGTTTTCAAGAATTTAAACTGTCATATTCATGTTTCTGTTGTGTATAATGGCTAATGTTTGTGAAATCAAGACAAAACTGATGTTTTAAGCATTCAAAAGCATACAAAACACCGTTTTCAAGTATTTAAACTGTCATATTCATGTTTCTGTCGTGTACAATGGCTAATGTTGGTAAAATCAAGATAAAACTGCTGTTTTAAGCATTCAAAAGCATACAAAACACCGTTTTCAAGTATTTAAACTGTCATATTCATGTTTCTGTCGTGTATAATGGCTAATGTTGTTGAAATCAAGATAAAACTGCTGTTTTAAGTATTCAAAAACATACAAAACACCGTTTTCAAGAATTTAAACTGTCATATTCATGTTTCTGTCGTATATAATGGCTAATGTTGGTGAAATCAAGATAAAAATGCTGTTTTAAGAATTCAAAAGCATACAAAACACCGTTATCAAGTATTTAAACTGTCATATTCATGTTTCTGTCGTGTATAATGGCTAATGTTGGTGAAATCAAGATAAAACTGCTGTTATAAGCATTAAAAAGCATACAAAACACTGTTTGCAAGTATTTAAACTGTCATATTCATGTATATGTCTTATGTAATGGCTTATGTTTGCAAAATCAAGATAAAATAGCTGTTCTCAGCTTGCAAAAACATACAAAATGCTGTTTTCAAGTATTTAAACTGTCATATACATGTTTCTGTCGCGTATAATGGCTAATGTTGGTGAAATCAAGATAAAAATGCTGTTTTAAGCATTCAAAAGCATACAAAACACCGTTTTCAAGTATTTAAACTGTCATGTTCATGTTTCTGTCGTGTATAATGGCTAATGTTGGTGAAATCAAGATAAAACTGCTGTTTTAAGCATTCAAAAGCATACAAAACACTGTTTTTAAGTAATTAAACTGTCATATTCATGTATATGTCGTGTGTAATGGCTTATGTTTGCAAAATCAAGATAAAATAGGTGTTCTCAGTTTACAAAAACATACAAGATACTGTTTTCAAGTATTTAAACTGTCATATTCATGTTTCTGTCGTGTATAATAGCTAATGTTGGTGAAATCAAGATTAAACTGCTGTTTTAAGCATTCAAAAGCATACAAAACACCGTTTTCAAGAATTTAAACTGTCATATTCATGTTTCTGTCGTGTATAATGGCTAATGTTGGTGAAATCAAGATAAAAATGCTGTTTTAAGCATTCAAAAGCATACAAAACACCGTTTTCAAGTATTTAAACTGTCATATTCATGTTTCTGTCGTGTATAATGGCTAATGTTGGTGAAATCAAGATAAAACTGCTGTTTTAAGCATTCAAAAGCATACAAAACACCGTTTTCAAGTATTTAATCTGTCATATTCATGTATATGTCGTGTGTAATGGCTTATGTTTGCAAAATCAAGATAAAATAGCTGTTCTCAGCTTACAAAAATATACAAGATGCTGTTTTCAAGTATTTAAACTGTCATATTCATGTTTCTGTCGTGTATAATAGCTAATGTTGGTGAAATCAAGATAAAACTGCTGTTTTAAGCATTCAAAAGCATACAAAACACCGTTTTCAAGAATTTAAACTGTCATATTCATGTTTCTGTCGTGTATAATGGCTAATGTTGGTGAAATCAAGATAAAACTGCTGTTTTAAGCATTCAAAAGCATACAAAACACCGTTTTCAAGTATTTAATCTGTCATATTCTTGTATATGTCGTGTGTAATGGCTTATGTTTGCAAAATCAAGATAAAATAGCTGTTCTCAGCTTACAAAAACATACAAGATGCTGTTTTCAAGTATTTAAACTGTCATATTCATGTTTCTGTCGTGTATAATAGCTAATGTTGGTATAATCAAGATAAAACTGCTGTGTTAATCATTCAAAAGCATACAAAACACCGTTTTCAAGTATTTAAACTGTCATATTCATGTATATATCGTGTGTAATGGATTATGTTTGCAAAATCAAGATAAAATAGCCGTTCTAAGCTTGCAAAAACATACAAAAGCTGTTTTTAAGTATATAAACTGTCATTTTCATATTTCTGACGTGTATAATGGCTAATGTTGGTGAAATCAAGATAAAATTGCTGTTTTAAGCATTCAAAAGTATACAAAACACCGTTTTCAAGTATTTAAACTGTCATATTCATGTATATGTCGTGTGTAGTGTCTTATGTTTGCAAAATCAAGATAAAATAGCTGTTCTCAGCTTGCAAAAACTTACAAAATGCTGTTTTCAAGTATTTTACTGTCATATTCATGTTTCTGTCGTGTATAAAGGCTAATGTTAGTGAAATCAAGATAAAACTGCTGTTCTAAGCATTCCAAAGTATACGAAACACCGTTTTCAAGTATTTAAACTGTCATATTCATGTTTCTGTCGTGTATAATGGCTAATGTTGGTGAAATCAAGATAAAACTGCTGTTTTAAGCATTCAAAAGCATACAAAACCCCGTTTTCAAGTATTTAAACTGTCTTATTCATGTATATGTCGTGTGTAATGGCTTATGTTTGCAAAATCAAGATAAAATAGCTGTTCTCAGCTTGCAAAAACTTACAAAATGCTGTTTTCAAATATTAAAAGTGCCATATTCATGTTTTTGTCGTGTATAATGGCTAATGTTGGTGAAATCAAGATAAAACTGCAGTTTTAAGCATTCAAAAGCATACAAAACACCGTTTTCAAGAATTTAAACTCTCATATTCATGTTTCTGTCGTATATAATGGCTAATGTTTGTGAAATCAAGACAAAACTGCTGTTTTAAGAATTCAAAAGCATACAAAACACCGTTTTCAAGTATTTAAACTGTCATATTCATGTATATGTCGTGTGTAATGACTTATGTTTGCAAAATCAAGATGAAATAGCTGTTCTCAGCTTGCAAAAACATACAAAATGCTGTTTTCAAGTACTTAAACTGTAAAATTCATGTTCTGTCGTGTATAATGGCTAATGTTGGTGTAATCAAGATAAAATTGCTGTTTTAAGCATTCAAAAGCATACAAAACACCGTTTTCAAGTATTTAAACTGTCATATTCATGTTTCTGTCATGTATAATGGCTAATGTTGGTGAAATCAAGATAAAACTGCTGTTTTAAGCATTAAAAAGCATACCAAACACCGTTTTCAAGTATTTAAACTGTCTTATTCAGGTATATGTCGTGTGTAATGGCTTATGTTTGCAAAATCAAGATAAAATAGCTATTCTCAGCTTGCAAAAACATACAAAATGCTGTTTTCAAGTATTTAAACTTTCATATTTATGTTTCTGTCGTGTATAATGGCTAATGTTTGTGAAATCAAGACAAAACTGTTGTTTTAAGCAATCAAAAGCATACAAAACACCGTTTTCAAGAATTTAAACTGTCATATTCATGTTTCTGTCGTGTATAATGGCTAATGTTTGTGAAATCAAGACAAAACTGATGTTTTAAGCATTCAAAAGCATACAAAACACCGTTTTCAAGTATTTAAACTGTCATATTCATGTTTCTGTCGTGTACAATGGCTAATGTTGGTGAAATCAAGATAAAACTGCTGTTTTAAGCATTCAAAAGCATACAAAACACCGTTTTCAAGTATTTAAACTGTCATATTCATGTTTCTGTCGTGTATAATGGCTAATGTTGTTGAAATCAAGATAAAACTGCTGTTTTAAGTATTCAAAAACATACAAAACACCGTTTTCAAGAATTTAAACTGTCATATTCATGTTTCTGTCGTGTATAATGGCTAATGTTGGTGAAATCAAGATAAAAATGCTGTTTTAAGAATTCAAAAGCATACAAAACACCGTTATCAAGTATTTAAACTGTCATATTCATGTTTCTGTCGTGTATAATGGCTAATGTTGGTGAAATCAAGATAAAACTGCTGTTTTAAGCATTCAAAAGCATACAAAACACTGTTTTCAAGTATTTAAACTGTCATATTCATGTATATGTCGTATGTAATGGCTTATGTTTGCAAAATCAAGATAAAATAGCTGTTCTCAGCTTGCAAAAACATACAAAATGCTGTTTTCAAGTATTTAAACTGTCATATACATGTTTCTGTCGTGTATAATGGCTAATGTTGGTGAAATCAAGATAAAAATGCTGTTTTAAGCATTCAAAAGCATACAAAACACCGTTTTCAATTATTTAAACTGTCATGTTCATGTTTCTGTCGTGTATA